>KV417304.1:241485-285241 GCA_001630345.1 Calocera viscosa TUFC12733
TGGTGCTGTACACACGCATCCATTGCTTGACGAGCATAGCAAGGACCGATGTCGACAAGCTGACAAACAAGCTCATGATCCAGAGTCCATTGATGCATATGACCGATGATGTTGGGGCGAAATCATCTCCACTGGCTTGGTACGGGCCAACAGCGGCACCATTGCCAGCGCTCTGTGCCGAGAGCTGGGCAGAGATCACCATGAGGGCATCCAAGGTGGCCTGGGACGGATCGGTTTGGAGAAGCGGGAGGGAAAGAACGAGGAACGCGGTGACGGCAGCGGAGAACAACGCCGCCTGTGGTACACCAGATGTTAGCAATATGAGCAGGAAGTACAAATCAAGAATGCGCACGAAGATCAGTAGATTGTCCGTGCCATCCTTGTACGTCCCCAACATCTCTTCATCATACTTCTTCGCGTACTCGTTGTAGACGCCCCACACCTTAGCCTCAGGTCCAAGCCCGGTGCCCGCGGGGACATCGTTGACGAAGTCGCGCTTGAACGGTCCCTCGGGCTGAGTCGATCCGTCCGACGTGTCCCCGACTGATTCCTCGTCGGATTCGGTGGCCGGCCGCGCGTCAGACTCAGCAGCCTCGACAGAAGATGGCGCGGTCTCTGCCGCCACAGCCCAGAAGTCCTCAGGCAGATGTTGTTCGCGTCCCAGTGTCATCGGCGAGTTGGTGTCGATGAGGTGTGACGACACGGAGACTTGTTAGACGCTGAGCGGCAAGACGAAGGAGCGCGCAACGGCAAGATCGTGCCCAGCTGGCGTGCAAATATGCATGACAGAAATAGCATCGCATTGCCTCGCAATGGGGCGGATAAGAAGAGAATACGAAAGACATTTGATGATGGCTCTGGACACGTTGCGGTCGTCGTGCATTCCCGACGTTCGGCCGCGGACAAATGTCGTTCGCCACTGCCTCGCTCCCGCGCCTCATGCTTTTGATCATCATCAACGATCTCACCGGGATCGTATATGCAACGGCGTCAAGACTCCTCCTCCAATTCCGTACTCGTCGTCTATTCTCCCCACAAATGTCGTTTCCATGATATTTGCCCGATAACGGGCGACTACACTCGCGCCAGCACATCGCGCGCACGATCCCCACATTTCCTTGGGCAGCTCGATGTCAACTAATCCAGATTGGCAAGAGAGTTGGCTAGGAGACACAGCAACGGTCATGTGCAAGGGGAGAAACAGCTGTTGTCATCTGCTGGAATGAAATTGCGGTGGTTGACACGCTTGGATGTTTCGAGGAGGGCTAGAGGATGTGCCCCCATTCGCTACGCAGGTCGCCTCTGCTCTGGGACTGTTCCAGGCGCGCACCAACTCCATTCTCGCATCTGTAACAACCCCACTCATATCCTGCGTCTAGGCTTAACAGGCGCCAGCGGTACTATCGGCCAACCATGCGCTCACGATAGCCCCTAAGCATTGCATCAACCACCATGCCCAACCAGCGTCGTCATCTACGACAAATCCCTGCTCCTGCGGATCATGAGCGTCTTCCAAACTGTACCCATTGTGGTCGTCACGCCTTCGTCTGCTGGCTAATGCTCGATAGCGACGGACCAGACCGGCACTGTGTCACGGGCCGGGGTTGCAGCAACTTACACACCAGAGCCAGCTCGCGATACAGTCAATCTCGGTCTGTTCCTCCCTTGCCGCCTTCCTTCTCGCATGCGCACCGTTTATCAGCTGTACAAAAAAATACATCGTGCCGCAATTGTTATGAGTTATCAAGTTCTCTATAAACTGGGTTTCCGGTCGCACTGAAGTGTAGTGAAATGACAATATCACTAATTCTCGTCGTCCTGTCCATCCATCTCGACTGCTTCATCAATTTTGTCTTCGCGGCTTTCTCGCTCTTTATCGAACCAATGACAACCAATAAGAGATTCATGCAGTTCAGTCAACACCGGCTGGTCGGCTTGTATCAATTCCAGCTCATAGCTCGGGTGTTGCTGGTCGGGCTCTGGGCCAGAGGACCGGCGGAAGCGAGTGAAGAGAGAATTTGGAGTGGAACTTGCTGGTACGCTCTGAATCGTCAGATCCTCGCGGGTCGCTCCTTTCATATGCCAAAATTGGAGCACTTCAATCACCCCATACTATCGCAGAGAATAAAAATCGACTTCGGCACGGCGCACAGAGAGAGGGCACCAGCAGGTCGAAATCGACGTCGGCCCTTTTGAGCCAAGTGTAACTCCAGCATACGGGGTTCGGAGAGCCAATCCAGCCAAATGTTCATGAGAGGGACCAACTTGAACGGGGCTGACGCGCAGCGTTTAGCGTAGACGACCAATGTGATGGAACCAGATCTGTTATCCAGTAAGAATGTAGTCGCCAGAAGAACTGGAGCTTGTCCTATTGGTCGACCGGCACCACAGAATGCCTCTATGTGAGGGAACCACATTCCCCAGTCATAATAAACTCCTTTGCGCCTCTTGATGCTCTAGATTAATGCGCGGTACTACGTTACACAGACGCCAACCAGGCCATGATCTCCCTATAGGTATCTGGCGCCGACAAGTGCAGGTTAACGCCGTGTCCTGTGTTCGCTGGCGAGTAGATGGAGAAGTTGCTCGACATCGGGAACACCATCGGCTGGGTGAGCTCCAGGATCGTCTTGTTCATGCCGGCAGGGACGATGTTGCACTGCGCCCCGCAGAACGGCAGGTCCTTGTCGCCCGTGACGACGTGCACCGGGCCGGTGAAGTTGGACGGCGACCCGCCCAGCACGCTCATCGTGCTGAACACACCGAGTGTCGCCGGTTGCTCTGACATGCGTGCCTGCGCGAAGGCGGCCTCGTCGAAGTACGGATAGTAGAAGAACTGGAACTGGTTCCCCTGCGGCAGGCCGGTCATCACGTACGATCCCGGGAGCATGCCGAAGCTGGAGGGCATCACGTCCGCCGCGCGGCTGTACAGGCCGCCAGCGGTGAAGACGCCGACGGAGGACATGTTCGCGCTGAACCCGGTCAGGACGAGCGCGTCCACCGCGGAGGTGTTCTTTCCCGACAGAGCAGCGAGTTGTTCGGAGCCGTACGAGTGGCCAACGCCGACGATCTTGTGCACTCCGCTGGACCTCAGCATGCTGGCGATCTGCTCGAGGATGGCGAGGTCGGTCGGTGCCTGGACGGCGCGGAAGCCATCCGAGGGATGCTCGGACATGCCCGTGCCGAGGCGGTCGTAGCGGAAGGTCGTTCAGCCAGCGGAGGCGGCCGCATACACGTATCTAGGACGCATGTCGGATGAACTAGGCGCATATATGCGGATCAGAATGGCTTACGAGTATGTCTCCGGTTGGAACGCGAAGTCCCAGTAGGATGCATCGAACCCAATCCCATGGATGAGCAGCTGCACCGAGCCGTTATGCTTGTCACCCGCAGTCGGTGTGCACAGCACCCCGCTGATGCTGAATGTGCCGCTGGTCATGTTCATGCCCGTCTCGGTCTTCTGGGTGTAGTTCTTCTGGCTCGTGAGGAAGTCCTGGATAAGGGCGGTGACGACCGTCTGGTTGGGGTTCGCGTCGATGGAGGCGTGGAAGGAGACAGCCTCATACGGAGGAAGGGAGACGTTGTACATCTGGCGCATACAGATCGCGTTGGACGGGCCAGTGTAGTTGCCGGATGTGGAGTTTACAGTGTGCCGAGGTGCGGGAGTGGCTAGGGTGCCAGAGGCAAGGCATGCGAGGGAAACGAGGGCAGCGCGGTGCATGTTGTAAGTTGTTGGTTGTTGGTTGTGGTTGAGAGGAAGAGCGGAGAGAAGCGGAGAAGAGGGCTTTTATAATACGGTTGGAGATGCGCCATCTGGAACAGAGCGAGCATTCAGCAGCAGTCGCAGAACACGACCTGTCCGAGCTGCAAGAGAGTGACTCGAGACGGAATGTCTCACCAAAGGCGTAGCAGAGTGAGTCACGAGTTCAAGCAAGGTCTGCCCATTGTTTGAGTGTTGCGACATCCACCGCTTCGAGGTTGTGTTCGGTCAGACAGAGAGCGTGACGAGTGAAGCAGAGCCGTCGAACCGCGCCAGCCGGGGATCGAGATGTGAGATGACATCATACCACGCAAAGACAAACTGTAAAAGGCCTTCGTTGCTTCTTCAGGCTTGCATTACAGAACACGGCGATCCTCGTACATCGAAAAAATGAAGAGATCACATAGTGTAGAAATTATATCATCATATCTGGCAAATCGTCAACTCATTATCGGACGCGCTTGGATGAACGAGTCAGACTCACCAACTCCGCCCGTCCGGCTTCTTCACTTTCGGCGTATTCTTCGTCACATCCTGGAATGGGAGTTTAGGGAAGGACATGCCCGTACCCGCTGGACCGAAGGAGGATGACATGCTGAGGAAAGCGGCGTTGTAGTCCTTCTGCTTGGGATAGGGCGGCGGGACCAGCACCTTGACGGTTCGTGCGGGAGGGTTCGAGGACGGGGCTGACATCGAGGTGGACTTGTAAGAGCGCGATGTGACAATGGGTTGTAACGATATGCCGTTGCCGTGTCGGACAACTCGTTTATATAGGTTAGCTGATATGGAAGGCGAACGCTTGCAACTCTGATCATCGGAGTTCAAGAGGAAGCACTGCACGAATCTCGGCACCGCCGAGTTGCGTTGCTCCGTGACGACCGGTGATTAAGTTTGCACGAGTGCATGTGCAACACCAGCGTTCTGCTTGTTCTATTCGATTTATTCTGATGGCGAGCAGCGATATGGGCATAGAAACACTGATGGGGCATGCGCGAGGATGTGATATGGAGATGGACCCCCTGCTTCCGGAAGTTCAAACGGCTCGGAACAATGAACCTCCTATCAAACCGAGATGCAAAATCTCTAGACGGGTATACATGCGAATACGGCGAAATGTAAGTAAGGCGGAGTACCACAGAACAGAACACAGCAAGCCTATCACATCAGACCGCCCAGGCCAAACAGACCAGGGTTGGAGTACGCCTGTTCCAAGCTTCATCAGTGGTGGTCAGCAACACGATACGAGGGGACGAACCATCGGTCTCATCGGCGGATGCGGGCTCGCGCTGAACTGGCGGTACTCCCTATCTCCGTTCGCGCTGATGCGCACAAATGCGCCCTTGTTCCCTCCCTGGTCGCAGTAGTTCGGCGCGGAGAAGACGGTTGTGCACAGGCCGTTGTGCTCGATCTCGTAGCCGTCTTGCCGCACTTCGTGACTTCGTAGGATACCCGTGAGGCCGTTCAGCTCGCAGAACCGCCGGGTTATGTCAGGTCCGAAACCGAGCCCGACTCCACGCTTTGATGGGCCCCGTCCCGGCATCGTTTGAGGATCTGTCCATAGCATTTCACACATCAGCCCCTCGGTACCCGGCTGCTTGCCGAACCGTTGTACTTGTCGGATGTCGTTCAGCGTCACATTGTCTTTCGAGAAGAGACCGCCATGCACGACAAAGAATCGTTTCTTCCCTTCAGAGGAGAGGATGGCTTTCGTTCGCTCGGGTGTCGGGGGAAGCGAGCAAGAGATGAGCGTGGCTAATGGTAGCGCTGTGAAAACATCCTCGAATAACTGCGAGTGCATTAGTCAAACCCCGCTCGAAATGCTACCGTCGATGAACTCACGCTGTATGTCATCTCTCCAAGTTTGTGTTTACATTCTCCCTCAAACCCATAGACCTTGTTCATATCTTTTGCCTCGTGGTTCCCGCGGTTCAGGTACACTCGGTTGGGATAGAGCCACTTGTACGCGAACAGGGTTGTCACGATCTCGACCGACCAGCTTCCGCGATCCACAAAGTCACCGTTAAAAAGCATGCAATGCGTTTCGCTGGGAGTGCCGGTTAATGAGAGGAGGTGGAGCAGGTCGTAGAATTGGCCTAGATGGTCCATATCAATAACGATGCGGAGTGCCCATGTTGAACGGCTTACCATGTGTATCACCAATAACATCACACGTCACACCCTTCTCAAGCACCACGTCAGCCAGCGTCTCCTCCTTGCTAATAACCCCATGACACCCCAAGATGATCTCCCATACAAACCTTCTCGGGATGCTCTTGCCCTCCTTGTACCACTCAATCATCGCGTCCACAAACTCCCTCGTGATCTCATAGGTCCCATCGGCCTTCCTGCTCATAGGTGGACCAACATAAGTCGGCTCCGGCTCGCAAGCGCCATCCTGGATCAGTTTCGAGCACTTGTCGACAAATGACTGCTCTGCGCCGGCATCGATCGCCTTTTCAAACGCGATCCGCCGTACGAGCTTGGTCGATGCATCCAGCTGGGAGCGCGCAAGAGCATTGGTAGGTTCGAGAGCGATAATCATGCGAAAGTCGGAGACGGCCTTCTGCGGTTGGAGCACGGATAGGTAGCAGAGAGCACGGCGATAATACGCCTTGACGTAGGTCGGGTCTAACTCGATCGCCTTGGTGGCATCGGCCATCGCAAACCCATGCTCCTCAATCTTCATCCGTGCAAATGCGCCTGCACAGTGAGATTGTTAGTATTTAGCTCTGTATTAGAGAAAGGAAACGCACGATTGCAGAACAGCGTCGCATCAAGCGGATTCTGCTCGAGCGCGCGCGTGTAAAGCTCGATGCTAGCCTTGTAATCCTGAGCCTGGAACTTCTTGTTCGCCTCCTGCTTGAGCTTCGTGGCTGCAGCCCTCTCTTCCTCAGAGACCGAGTCCTTGAGAGACAGGCCAGCCATGGCAGGATCGTCGCCGTAAGTCGAGGCGCTGTCGAGGGACATGTCGCTCATCGTCGGCGACGGCGGCGTTGACAGGGAGCTGTCGCTGCTCGAGTGGGCCATATTCGCAAGTTTATTGATAGATGCTAGTCAGATGGAAGAGATGTGGATGTGATCAAGTAGCAAGTCGTGTGCAACAGGAGATAGATGAGCTCGTTCGCTTGCTGGATGTTACAGAGGTGCCTCCTCTCATGTGGCGCAAAAGTTGGTCGGCCCCGCTTCTTACGCTTCCGATTTAGTCCGCGGACATCACGGCCTCACGCATTCCAGTCGTTGCCGGCCGCAACCTCGTCGTGTCGTGTGACTCGTTCGTTTTTGGCTTCAACGTGCTCAAAGTGGTGAAGAAAGACAGCAAGAGTAACCGCACTAGACCTCTTGCACAATGCAATGCTGTCCTTGTGCATACTCCTGCTCTGTCGGACACTCCTGCCATATTTTAAGCTGCGCTTGGCAAGCGCCCACCAAGCTCTCAGGGTCCTCGCTTAGCAGTTCGTACCAAAAACAGCCTTCATTCCTTGATTTGTTACCTACAACGGACAAGATACCCTTGATACCCTTCCACTTGTTGTATCACGTAGACTGTTAACCCTCTACTGTTTCAAAGCGCTGATCACGGCTTGCGTGACCTGTTCGGTGTTTGCCTTTCCGCCAAGGTCGCCTGTAATAGGACCGTGCTCGAGAACGTGCTCGATAGCGCTCATCAGACCATCAGCCGCTTTCGCCTCGCCGAGCCAGCGGAGCATCTCGGCAGCCGACCAGAAGGTAGCGATGGGGCTAGCACAAGTGTCAGTGCCAAGATCGGATAGAAGATCTTTGTGGCGTACTTGGCAATACCCTTGCCCATAATATCAAAGGCCGCACCATGAACAGGCTCGAACAGCCCAGGCGCCTTCCTCTCCGGGTCCACATTCGCACTGGGCGCAATACCGATCGATCCGCTGAGCGCGGCTGCAAGGTCGGAGAGGATGTCACCGTGCAAGTTCGTGCACAAGATTACATCCATAGACTTCGGCTTGAGCACCATGCGGATCGTGACGGCATCGACAAGCATCTTGTCCCACTTCACGTCGGGATAGTCCTTGGCGACGTCATAAAAGGTTCTGAGACCGGATCAGAAAGTGTATAACAGTTCGATGTAGCCGGGGTACATACTCGTCCCACAGCACCATGCCGTGCCTCTGCCGGGAGATCAGTGAACGGTCACCGCAACGTACAGATCGCGCACCATAGCATTGCTCTTCGTCACGAGGGTCAACAGCTTCCTCGGACGCTGCCTCGCCAGCTCAAACGCATATCTCATATGCCTCTCAATCCCGAACCGGGTGAACACAGCGAGCTCTGTCCCGAGCGCATACGGCGTGCCGGTGTGCGACCGCCCTCCTTGGCCGCAGTATTCGCCCTCGCAGTTCTCACGCAGGATGAGCCAGTCGAGGTCGCCGACTTCGCAGCCCGCCAGAGGGGGCTTGACGCCCTTGAAGATCTTGGAAGGCCGGACGTTCGAACCGAGTTGGAGTCCTTGACTGCGAGTGCATCCTCATTAGCGTCTGTAGAGTTCAACTCGGCGCCAGCCAGACGCACCGAATAGGCAACAGCAGCTCCCATAAGCTGATGTGATCGGGGATGTCGGGATCACCGACAGCGCCGAAGAATATCCTAATGACGTGGATTCAGCCCTTCTCGATCAAGGGTCTGCCAAACGGCAACTCACGCATCGTGCTTCCTCAGCGTAGCAAGTGCCTCTGGAAGCGGAGGCATGTACCTCCCATTCTTCCTGTAGTACTCCGAGCTCCAAGGTAGGTCGGTGTACTCGAACTTGAAGTCGAACAATGGCTGTAGGACGGCCAGCACCTTGATGCTCGCGGCGATGACTTCTATGCCGATGCCGTCTCCGGGAATGCACGCGATCTTGTACGTCTTGCCCATATTGCCTTTGCGGGTAGCTGAGGATGTACAAATGTTGACAGAACGTACTCCGAGGTGTATTCACAGCTGATGTAGAGGTGAGAGACAGCCACCTCCCACATGGAGGACATCGGGTAGATGGCCCGCATGTCGCCAGCACCATGAGTGGAGGCGTGCTCGCGCTTTTCTTGCGCCGAGTTAGGGTTAGGGTTGCAGGACTCGCGGCTTTATCAGCGCGGGCCGTCTTCGCGAATCCCTTGGGATCCATCACTATTCTCAAGACTTCGGGAATGGCCACATTAAACGTTGTTGAAGAGTATCGCGTGGACCGTTTGAAGCTGACTAGCAGCTGTTCTGACTAGAGCGTTGTAAGATGAGCCGCTGATGCTTCGGTTATCGGTCACGCTGGACCGCTTGAGAAGAGTCTAAGTGGCACCGTGCATCGTCGCGCCGCATTTCCATCCGGTTTGATGGTTGTCTGTAGTCCTTATCCGTAGTACTTGCTCGCTTGTGGTGGTACATCGCCCAAATTACTCGTAATTCACTTTCGCAACAGCTAATCATAATCTAGGCTGTGAAAGTGCGCGCTTGTCTTTACGTTACTAAGTTACTGATATTGCCGGCCACACACACCTTGACTTTACGTGAGCAAGGCACGCAGCACTAATCCGAAGCAGTGGTGTTCTGCCGGTACTTTCGTTGACGCATCTGCACCCGAGGTCCTTCAAGCCTTGATTGGTTCTTTAATCAAGAGGTGTCCCCTCCGTCAGGGGGCGCAGACCCTCTCCGGACTGGTTGCCATCTCAATAACCGATGTCGAATCTTTGACCGCCCTTCTAATACCTCCGGATATCAGGTATTATTCAATGTGCCGCATGCAAGCCGGAACCCTTGGTGGCATCGGAAGCGAACTAGAGAAAGCGGAGTCTCGGCTGGTGCACTATGTGGGGCATGTGCTACACATCCATGAAATGTGGAAGTTCTTCGTTTCACAAGTCGTCTTCTATGCTGGAAACTTTACGCACAGCTTGCGGACTAACATGAGAGGAGATTGTTGGTTCTAGCAGTGCTTCTTCGGACTTGCCGCTTCAGGCACATCGGGAGCTGCGATCACTTCGATCGCCGTCAGAAGAAGCTTGCACATGTCAGGGTCGCGCCCTTCTTTTCCCGTAGCTCGGGTCGCGCGGCCCGCTTCTCATACAATTGTTGTACACGCCTTCATTTCCACATCTCCGGCGTTGGCGACCGAAGAGCGCGATGGGATCGATGGGATCGCAGGCCGGCGCTCGTCATGAGTCCCTCTTATCGGTTCTGGGCTTTGGCGTGCCACCAGGGTTCTTGAAATACATCGGTTGGGTATCTGCTCGTGGGATCATTTTCGGTCACTCATTACAAACATCCATTTCAGGAAATTGAATCACCCCGGAATAAATTGGACGACGAAGAAAATGCGCATTGGAGCGCAAGGAACACCTCCGCGTCGCTGACCCGGCTCGCTTTTTAGTGGGCTGCTCCGGGTGTGCTTTCCCAGCGTGCCTACACACCAAGGATCCATAGAAGAGGCCGACAGGAACACCTCCTCTGTGTCTCTCCTCCTCGTTCCCCGCATTCCTTCATGCGATAGCACCTATATCCTCAGCAACTGCCCCGTGTTATAAAGCTTGTGTACCGGCCTCGATATATTCCCTCCTAATCATGTCAACATCAATCGACTCCGACACCTACTCTTACTTCACCAACGTAGCGGGTGCCCACTATGCGCTGGTCGCGGCATTGGCATGGCTGGTCACGGACTGGCTGTTGTGCATGGGCATGGAGGTACGCCGCAGGAGGTCCGTTCGCTGGCCGCTTGCTAATCGCATTGCAGATGAAATACATCTGGACAGCACCATGGGGTTCAACAAAGGGGCTGTACCTGTGGACTCGTTATTTCGGTTTACTCATAATGGCATTACTAGTCGTCAGTGAGTGCGAGCGTCGTGTAGAAAGACTTATCGCTCACCATAGACAGCCTTCAACCTGAACAACGTGAGCCCGCAGATGTGCGTTGCCTACTTCCAGATCGGCACATGGGGTAGTGTGTGGATGATGGGCACAGTTTCCTGTACGTCGCCCTTATCAGAGCAGGGCGCCCTCTCACCTTGGCACAGACATCCTCCTCCTCCGCATTCACGCCATGTACGCCCGGAGCCGCAAGATCGGCATCTTCTCCGCCGTCATCTACGTAGCACATCTCGTGGCTGCATTCAGCATCCTCGGCGTGTCCGTGCAAAAGACGTACAGTGAGTCACCCGCCTGCGCTGGCTCAGAGTGCCGCTGACACGCAGCAGCTCCGCCCGACACTATGTCCGAGTACCCAGGTGTCACAGGCTGCTTCGTAACCGACAGCCAGCCGATCCTGGTCACCTATTGGATCTTCCGCCTGCTGTTCGATGCCATCCTCCTGCTCATGGTGGGATACAAGACCGTGAGTCTTCCACTTTCATCCTCCATCCACCTCGTACTAACCACCCACAGACCCACAGATACGTGTCCTACTCGGGCGTCGACCTGCTCGACGTGATGATCAAAGACAACGTCTCCGCGTTCATCTTCATCTTCTGCGTGCAGTCGATGAGCCTCTTCTCCTCACGCCTCGCGCCCGCCGAGCTCTCGGGCGTCGGCCTCCCCTTCTCAATCGCAACGGACATCATCATGTCCACGCGGCTCATCCTGCACATCCGGGAGGCGTTCTTCGGGGACGATGAGGAGGAGGAGCACGGGCTTGACTTTAAGGATATCCCCATGAACCCCCTGACGGCAGCGGCAAGGAGCGGCGCAGGCAACACGCGCAGCGCGATGTCCGGCCTGAGGAGCCAGACGAGGGGCAGGCACAACAGCACCTTCATCGCTGGGTACGATGATGATGAGGAGGACGAGCGCACCCCGGGTGTCATGGTCACGGTGGAGATTCAGCGGGACGAGCCGAACAACGCGAGGAGGAGCACGTTTGCCCGCCAGCCGAGCGCGGGAAGCCTCGATACGGTCGATGAGGACGCGAAGCGTGCCGGGTTCGGGGAGGCGTTTTAGGCTGGCTGCGGTCGTTAAGTCGCTGGAATGAAAAGTCGACGATACAGAGGGTGATCCATCCCGCTCCAACCGCACATGTCCCCGCTCCTTTGTTTGTTTCTCTACCTGTCTGCTGTCTGTTATCTGCTGTTCACTTTCTGTTATCCTTACTTGGGCTTTGGACGATCTCTTTTCTTAATATAGGCGTGCTTGTTTTTGGTTTGGGAGAGGGGAGGAAGAGTAATATGATATTATGGCCGCCGCGGGCGCGGCGGCTGGATCCGGAACGTGTGTGTGCCAAGCCAGGGTGCAGCAACTTGGTGTAAGGCGCGACAGGGGGGAGAAGGAAAAGGGAAAACTGCAGCGCAGGGAATGTGATTGCCAGAACAGTGTACAATGCGGGCCAAGAGATTACGGAGCATAAGATCTGCTTTTCCTGTGAGCCGGTGTAGGAAAGGGGAGGCAGGGCGCAACATACGAGAAACACGGCGTCTATCTCCTCCCACTCCCAGTAACACAGGAGGCGGAGTGGGAATATCACGCATCACGGTCGTGTCCCGGATGGCTCTTGACCCCCACGGCACGGAGGATGTCCTTGAGCCTGCCTGACTCGTGCAGGGCGGCGATATCGTCCGACCCGCCGAGGGAGACGCCGCCTACGAAGACGTTGGGGAATGTGGAGTGGTGCGTGAGCTTTGTGAGAAGGGACTTGATCAGGTTGGTGTCGCCTGCAGGGGGGTTAGATTGTGTGAGGGGTGCGAGGGAGGGACGAGGTGGGGAAAGGGGGCCCGGAAGGAGGGAGAGGGTGGGCGCTTACTCCGCAGATCGGCCTCGACGATGAATGGCGCGGGCGAGAGGTGCAGCTCTGAGAGGAGCGCTTTTGCGCGCTTGGAGAATCTGCGCAGCGGGTTAGATACAGCGGGCAGGGAAGGCAGGAATGTGCTCACGGGCAGTATGTCTTCCGGGACCGCCCGTCAGCCAGTGCCAAGGGAACGCAAGGCCGTGATGCGCACCTTGCTGAAAACGACCAGCGGGAGTTCCCGCGTCCCTTCATCCCAATCATGGTCCCCCGCGGACCTGGCGTCGTCCCTGAGGACATTGGCGATGTCCGCTTCGTCCTCGAGCACCTGGGGCGGCAGTGCGCGCTCCGGGAACTGGGTGACAAAGTTGAGCATTGCCCGGATGTCGCGGGCGTTCTGGCTCAGGTCCAGCCGGTCGTCCACGAATGGCGGGCTCTGGAAGCCGCCGCCGCCGCCGCCGCCGCCCAGGGCTGCCTCGTCAGCAGGGGCATACTCGAGTGAGTCGACGTCGAGCGGTGAGCGGCGGGAGAATGACTGGAATGTCCATGCGAGCGTTGCGAGCGCCGCGAGGACGAGGAGGAGGAGACGGAGAGAGCGGTTTGGCCGACCTGTGAGGAACGGGAAACTTTTCTCCTGCGAGGCGGTGACGGGCGTGGGCAGCATCCCGGCGGGCATTTTGGGCGGCAGTAGGGAATGTGGTAATGAGTGTGCGGTGGTGGTGCTGGCCAGAGTAGGGTCACAGGGCAAAGTCGGGACCGATTGCTCCCGAATACCATTGCCGGTGGACCCGTATATAGCGGGGTACTTTCCCAGCGTGCACAAGGTCGCTCTCACTCCCTCTCCCCAGCACGCCATGCTCAGGCGCATCGTCGCCCGCCCGCTCGCTGCATCCCGCTCCCGCCTCCTCCCCCGCACCCCTGCCCTCGCCCTCGCTTTCCGCCCCCACGCACGCAGCATGGCCTCCCACGCTGGGGAGGACACGGCGCGCCCCGCGCCCGACCAAGTGCTCAAGGATATCGCCGCCTACGTGCATCATTATCAGATCACGAGCGATGTGGCGTGGGAGACGGCCAGGCTGTGCTTGATCGACACTATGGGATGCGGGCTCGAGGGGCTTAGGTTCAAGGAGTGTGCGCGGCTCATGGGGCCGGTCGTTGACGGCACCATCGTGCCAAACGGTGCGCAGCCCGCTTCTCCGCCTTGTTGACTCTGACAACGCCCAGGCACCAAGATCCCCGGGACGCACTACCAAGTCGACCCCGTACGGGGCGCATTCAACATCGGCACCCAGATCCGGTGGTTGGACTACAACGACTGTTTCCTCGCTGCAGAGTGGGGCCACCCGTCCGACAACCTCGGTGCCATCCTTGCCGTGGCGGACCACCTCGCGCGCACGGGAGAGCCCCTCACCGTGAAAGATGTTCTGGAGGGGATGATAAAGGCACATGAGATTCAGGGGTGTATTGCACTCGAGAACGCGTTCAATCGCGTGGGATTGGATCATGTGGTCCTGGTAAAGGTCGCGAGCGCGGCCGTGGTCAGCAAGCTCCTGTGCGCCTTCCACCCGTTCCCTCTTCCTAGGTACTTATGAGTGTGCAGTGGCCTCACCGAGGAGCAGACGATCGACGTCGTCTCTCAAGCCTTCGTAGACGGGCAGTCCCTGCGCACCTACCGGCACGCGCCCAACACCGGCTCACGCAAGTCCTGGGCGGCGGGCGACGCCTGCTCGCGCGCAGTGAACCTCGCCCTCCTCGTCCAGAAGGGCGAAATTGGCCTCCCCTCCGTGCTCACGGCCAAGACGTGGGGGTTCTACGACGTGCTGTTCAAGGGCGAGCCGTTCAAGTTCCAACGGACCTATGGGAGCTACATCATGGAAAACGTGCTGTTCAAGATCTCCTTCCCTGCGGAATTCCACGCGCAGACGGCGGTCGAGGCGGCCATGACGGTGCACAAGATGCTGGGGGAGATGGGCAAGACCGCCGAGGATATCAAGAGCGTTAGGATCAGGACCCAGGAAGCAGCCATGAGGATTATCAACAAGTCCGGCCCGCTGCACAACTTTGCTGACCGAGAGTGCGCCCTTCGTCCTCTTCGTCTGAGGCGATGCTGACAGGAGTATGCTTGTGGGTTCCGCAGCCACGCTATCCAGTACATGACCTGCTTCCCGCTGATCTACGGCCGGCTCACGACAGAGGACTACTCGGACAAGGCCGCCTCTGACCCGCGCATCGACGCCCTCCGCGCAAAGACGTACTGCGTCGAGGACACGCGCTTCTCGACAGACTATCATGATCCCGAGAAACGCTCGATTGGGAACGCGCTCCTTGTCGAGCTCAACGACGGCACGGTGCTCCCCGAGGTGGAGGTCGAGTACCCTGTGGGGCACAAGCGGAGGGTGAGCACATGTTGATTCTTTGAGGATGTGAACTGATGCACCTGCAGCGCGCTGAAGGCACACCCCTGCTCATGGCCAAGTTCAAGCGCCACATCGCCCACTGGTTCGAGGCCGACCACCAGGGCGACATCCTCCGCGCTGTCGAGGATCTGTCCGCACTCGAAAAGATGCCGGTGGACCGGTTCACGGACCTGTTTGTCAAGCAGTGAAAAACACAAATCTGGGAAAGGGGTAACGATAACGGGCTTGTTATTGCATTTCGCGATATTTGTGATGTTAAGGTTACAATGGAATCTACTCATGAGTATGAATGAGTACGTGAAGCGCGTATGCGGGTCAATGTTGAGTTTGTGAGGTTTCCATCCTAGGATCAGGCCCTGCCCTTGCCCTTACCTTTTGTGGGTCTTCGCGTGCCTTGGAAGACAACTACGTCGTCGTCCGGCGACGAGGCGCTGAGGGCAGAAGGCTTCACAGTAATGGTCGGCTGAGGGAGGCGCACTACCCATCCGTCGACCTTGTCTGGATCCTCGGCGTCAGTCTTGGTCTGAGGTGCGAGACGGCCCAATCCAGACGGCGAAGGGGTCCTGGAAGAACCTTGTGGACGTTGCCAGGAGGGCGTCTTGGAAGAAAGAGATCTGCTGAGACCAGGCGGAACTCGCTTTGGTGAAGTTCCGAGCGCATCCTCGTCCGTTTCAGGCAGGGTAGGGAGAGACGCAGGGGCTGTTCGACGATTCACGAGACGCAGCATCGGAACAGAGCGAGGCTTGCCTGGCGGACGAGGCGCCATGGGTCGACGATAATCGCCTTGGTCATGTTTCCGGGTCGGGGATTCAGACAAATCAGCGGTGAGAGAATCCTGAGCACGAGAAGCCTGCTGCTCCTGCCAGAATTGCTTGAAGGAGGACGGCCAGTCCATGGGAGAAGGGTGCGCTTTACAGGGCGTGGGCGTTGACAGTCTAGTTTCCGAGACACCCCCTGCACGGGCGGCCGCACGTGCCACGTCGTTAGCCTGAAGAAGGTTCCGATCAATATTAGCAGGGGCGTAGGGTGCCACCGGTGTAATAGGAGTCGCTGGTATGGTGATTATCTCAATGTTTTCGGGGACATCTTGCATTGCGATGTCGCTCACGACATCTAACCTCGACACTGGGTGCGCGCCGGGAGTCGACAGTGGGCGCCGAGAGGTATTGGCTGGAGATCGTGGGGTAGCATAGGTGACCCGTCTGGCTACTAGCGGGTTTGTGTCACCAAATCGAGCAGGCAGAAAGGAAGGTTGTCCGTTGCCCAACGCAGCCCTCGGATCGCTGAACCCATGCACATTCGAAGAACACATGGTGAGTCGTTGCAACAGATTCAGGTTCTCGGCAGAACACGGAGCGTTCCAATTGGACAGGCCCTGGAACAATGGTATTCCCGACAAGAAGGATGTGCTATCGTCATAGCCCGGAGAAAGGGACTGATAGACGGGGACAGCCGGGAGATCATAGAGTGGGTGCCATTGAGGCCCATTGGACGCATATGTGTCGGGCTCGTCGCTGGCTAGCATGATAGGAGACTGGAGAGGCATAGAAGGAGAAACGTAGAGAACTGCAGGGTCGATAGTAACACGTCGCATCTGTGGAAGACCAGGTTGAAAGCTCGGTGCATTGGGGCGTAGGGATGACTGGGTAGGCGTCGAATTCGTCGATGTCGTGGGTTCGTGGGCGGCTGGAGTGGAGTGAATTCGCCGGCGGGGAGCAAGATCTGCTGCCCTTCGTTGGGCTAATCCATAGCTGCTTACCACGCCGCAAAATCTCGGCATTGCCTGTACTTCCTCCTGTATAATCGTGTGTGATAGCTGTAAGGGATGTTGCGGCGCGGCAGACAGCGTCGTGTCAGCGGATGGTGCGGGCGCTGGTTCAGAGTGTCGTCGTTCGTGCTCCAAGCCCCAAATTATCCTATGGAGGTTCTCGGGCTCTTCAATGATTATCCCTTCAGCACCGCTGCACAAAGCAATCAGCATGGTGACAAAAACACAGGATGAGACCCACGATGGACATCTAGCATAGGGCAATGAGAGAGGTCCATGGAGAGCGGGGATCGATTTGGGAGGAGATGACTCGGACTTGTCGGTGACGTCTGCTGCATCAGGCACAGGGCAATCGTCGTTCATTATGGAGTCTGTCAGAGTGAATTCGTGACTGTTACGGCGTATACGAGGTCTGCGAATAGTTGCGAGTTCCTCGTCAGTATCAAGCGAAGTCAAGGAAGAAGTCGACAAGGTGGAGTCTGAGAAGCCAGATGAAGCCGAACGACAATGTGACAAGGGGACGCCGGAAAGGCTGTCCGTACTCTCAAATTCTTGAAGTCTGGCCAGAAGGTCTGCTTCCTGGATGACTGCCGCATATGCGAGAGCGGCAAGACTATCAGATGCAGCACGAGGTCGCGTTATGGATATGGGAATGGCGCCATCACTGGTACTTGGCGTGGAGACGACGCGTCGACCGAGAGCGAGAGCAAGGTCCACCGCCTGGGCAGCGAAGACGTCCTGATCCTCCTCCATTGACTCGAGTGGTCGGGGTATATGCAGTTTACTTGGTGGAATGCCAGCGAAAGAGCGCAAATGCAGTTCTTCTACCACGTCAGCATGGAAGACATCGCCATCTGTCCTCGTAACGAGCGCGTTGGAACGTGGCCGGCGGCGAGCAAGCTGAGTATATGCACTCCGTTTCGTGGGTGTACGAAGTAAGTACGACGACGGCGTGGGCGTCGCGGCACGAGATGGCGGAGTACTAGTCAGAGCAGGCGTTGCTTGTCCTAGAGGTGGGGTGCGTGGTGGGGAGGGAGAAAAGTCAATCAGGTTTCGTGAGGTAGTTAGGCGCAGATGTGTCCTCGGTGGACTTGGCAAATCGGCTTGCACGCCTACATCGCAATATCGGAGATCATGGTGGCCAGAAGGACGCGAATGGTAGTTCGAGAAGGCAGGGTTCAAGGAGTTGACGAGAAGGTCGACAGTTAAGCGGTCTTGCCCAGCACCTGGCGGGCCATCCGCTTCAGCCATGGCGATGGCACCAAGCAGGAAACAAGAAACGACGTTATTCAGACAAAGCAGGCGGAATAAGCTCAAGTCAGGAACTCGAAGTGCAATAATACGATAGGGTTAGGTTGCTTTCAAAAGTCTAATGGTCTCACGAGGCGATGGTCGGGAAAGAAGGCACAGTTTGACGCGTCCCATGTGCCATCAAGGGTACGACGCGTCGACGCGTCTTCATATCGCCTTCTTCCTCGATTTGGTCCAGAATGTTAGCACATCCAGCAGTGATACCCAAAGGTATGCCATCCCGCTTCGATTCCAACAATGACATCTGACAAGCATGGCAGAGCTCCTTTCATTTATTGAAGCCCAGAATTCCCCACGTTGCATACGACTGCCACATCCTCGAACTGGTCTTCCGACACTCTTCTTGCCCCTCGTCACACCACCTTCCGCAGACGGGCGTGCAGGCACGACAAGCATTCTGGAGGTCCAGTCGATTGCGCCTGATGCGAAGAGGTCGTGGTTTGTGGATCCGGGAGAGGTCGTTTCAGGTGCACCGGGAATACATCTACGCTCGACCGCGCTAACGATGGCACAGATGGGAAGCTACTCCTACTGGCCCCAATCGACCCCGTCTTTCTGCTGATCCCACTGCTAGAGCTATTGCCAGTATGTCATATAACTTGTAAAGGCTGTAGTCCAGTCGCTTATGTACTTTCAGGAAGGGACCAACGCTCGATTCTTACCATTCCAGGACCTCTTGGACGAGATCGCAAACGTGTTCTTACACTCACCACCCACTATTGAAGACAACTCAACAACGGTGCAGCCTATAGAAGCGGCGGATTTGGCGGCGGTGGGCGAGGTGTCGTGTAGTCCAGCAGCACTGAGGAGGATATGTGAAGTGAAAGGTGTGCTCTTGTCCTGCGAAATTCTGGTACCTCTCAACTGAACGAGCGACTCCGTCAGAACCTGCTCCAGGTCTAGAGGTCTTCCAATTTGCTCCTTCAAAGGCGTTGGAGATCGTTCGCGCGAAGGTCGATCTGCTCTCTACGTCCACCACCTTTGCAGCGTTTCCTTCATTAGAGCGGTCTCTGGCGAAAGACGGCCTTGCCTTGGTACCTGACAAGGCAGGCACGGACGAGACGCTGCTATCGCGTAAGCACAGCGAGGCAAGCCATCCTGGTCTAGGGGGCTGATGTCGACTTCTGCAGAGGCCAGAGTCAAGGCGTCATGTGAGATCATGTCTCAGTATCTTTCTCCAGTTTGGAAGGCGAAGTTGCTTGCATCATATGAGTACGTCGACATACCGCTCACTGCACAGGAAACGTCTGACGTATATTTACAGTTTTGGCCGTCTTGATCTCCATCTGAAGGCGCTGGCTGACGAAGCGCAGGCGGCGATCACCCGAGCTGATGCCGAGCCAAAGTTGAAAGACGCGACGAATGCGCCGAACAAGAAAGTGAAGAGAGGAACTGTCGGTGTTGAGAAGCTAAAGAAGGCCAATGTAACAGGCATGGCCAAGCTGTCGTCGTTTTTCACAAAGAAGACATGATCGACAGATTCGATCGTCTTCTGCGATGCGCTTGGTGATGCAAGCGAGCGCCGAAGACCATGCTTGGATGACGGTATTTGTCCCAGGGCCCTGGTTCTCAAGCCGGTGGAGGCATACAGGGTACCCTACAGACAGAGCGCATGCGAGCCGTAGGAAATCCACTCGCGCCAGGTGAAGCTGCTTGGTGGACAAAGGACGATGCGTTCTGTAATACTATTGATGGTTGCTTATATACACACCTGTAACTTCAGTACAATATTCTGCCAGCCCTGTAACGCCGATGATCGAAGCCTGTGGGTTTCCTATTTCCTAACTCCTAACGGCGTGTTAGAACGATCCGGCAATTGCGCGGGAACGCCATCGTTCCGACTTGTCTTTGGAATAAGCTCGGTCAATCACGCGCGTGGATTAGCTCCGGGGATTGGCAGGACGCGGCTAATCATTGGCTGACGAGGTGGAGGTCTGCCTCGACCAACACCAACTGGCTCCACATGGAGACACACACCCACCCAAGGGGTTCACCATTCTTCGTCGGCTCTCAGGGTGACGCGGTCGATAGATACGACGCATATAAATACCTCAACGTTCCCAACAGTCAGCGGCCAGAGTCTCTCTGCTGCTCTCCCTCCACAACCTCCATCAACCCTCACAAGTAATCCTCCATCACAATGGCAGACTTCAAGGCTACCTACGAGTACCAGCCCAAGGTACGCCGACCATGCCCTCAGTGTCACGGGCAGGCGCACTGACGACGTCCTCAAGGGCATGATCTTCAGGAACCTCGGCCCCAGCGGTCTCCGTGTCCCCGTCTTCTCCCTCGGTGGCTGGCTCACCTATGGCGGTACCGTCAAGGGCGACCCCGTCAAGGAGGTGATGAAGGCTGCCTTCGAAGCCGGTATCAACATGTGCGCATGCATTTAGTCCGAAGTTACTGGCGCATATTGACATTTCCTTCGCAGGTTCGATACCGCTGAGGGCTACGAGGCCGGCGAGTGCGAGCGTGAGATGGGCCGTGTCATCCGCGAGCTCGGCTGGAGGAGGACCGACCTCATCATCTCCACCAAGATTTTCTTCGGTGTGAGGAGGCAGGGCCCGAACGACAAGGGCTTGAGCAGGAAGCACTTGGTCGAAGGTCTGAACGAGTCGCTCGAGCGTCTCGGTATGGAGTACGTCGATGTCGGTGCGCATATATTTCCCCCAACATCACTGAACAGACGCTGACCGAAGAGGATAGTCTTTGCTCATCGTCCCGACACCACCACGCCCATGGAGGAGGTCGTCCGTGCCTTTGACTACCTTATCAACACTGGCAAGGCGTTCTACTGGGGTACCTCCGAGTGGTCCGCGCTCCAGATCGAGGAGGCGTTCAAGATCTCCGAGAAACTCGGTCTCATTGCTCCTATTTGCGACCAAGTCCAGTACAACTGCTTCCACCGTCAGCGCTTCGAGGTCGAGTACGATGTCCTGTACAAGAAGTATCAGTACGGCACTACTATCTGGTCTGCCCTTGCTTCTGGTCTCCTTACTGGCAAGTACAACGATGGCATTCCGAAGGACTCCCGCTTCAGCACCAATGCCGACTTCTTCAAGAACACCATTGAGCAGCTGCAGAAGCCGGAAGGTCAGGCGAAGCTCGAGAAGATCCGCAAGCTGACCAAGCTCGCGGAGGGCAAGCTTGGCTGCACCGTCGCTACCCTCGCTCTCGCCTGGGCCGCCAACCACCCCGGCTCCTCCACTGTCATCCTCGGTGCTTCGAAGCCCCAGCAGGTGTACGACAACCTCAAGGCGCTCGAGATCATCCCCAAGCTTACCCCCGAGGTCATGGCCGAGATCGATGAGATCCTGGACAACAAGCCGGCGCCGGAGCCCAACTACGGCCGTGGCACTCGCGAGAAGCTCACCTAAACGGTTTCTGGCATATGGGTAATGTGGTGGCTATAGAGAGTCAAGGAGACAATACAATCTTGACCAGTAAAATAGTCGATTATGGCACGACGAGGGACGGCCTGTTGATTCTTAGGATTACGTGTTGCCTTCGAATGTGAAACATGCTTTTACCGAATTTGTGTAGAGAATGCCCGCCCGCCTGTCGACTATCTCTATGCCAAATCCCGTCAATGGATTCAGCCTCATGTGCGGTGACACTTCACATCAACCCGATTTATAGCTTGATATCATCTAGCGTACGCAGTCCGTCTACACAATGCGGCGAGGCTGGTACATCAGAGGATAATTCGCGCAGCGCAAGGCAATCTATTCCTATCTCTCCGACACCATCTTTTCCTAGCAGTCACACACCCACCTATACCATCAAAGCGAGGAGCGGCCGGTGAGATACGAATTGCGCTAGACGGAGCAGGGGTCTCACAGCATTTAGATGAGGGATGGGGATAAGTTCCTTGATGCACGGCACCGGTGACTTGCCCAGGTATGGGAGCCGGCTGAAGCTGCATCGGTTTCTACGGAAACCGATATCCAATCCCTCCACTCTCATAAGCAGGGGCAGGAGACACCAATGCGAGACTAAACTGGCAAATTCCATTTCACACTGCCAGGGCGATATGGACGAATGTTGCCAGCAGTATGAATTTCAATGAACAGTTCGAGTTGGATGTCGGGAAGGAGGCAAGATACTTGACTGTCACAGCTTTGTGCGATGGTATGCTTCCAAAACAATGTATCGACGCTCCAGAATCTTTTTCCCGGTATAATATTCCGCCTCGGGCGAGAAGCTCCACAAAGGATGTGTGTCGTCCACAGAAGTCTCTTTGAGCGGCGGCCGCGTGATATTCGCATGGCTTCTCACCTATCTACGCCAAGCCTTCCACGTGTCACCGGCGTGCGTTGCAACCCTGTTCCTTGATGCGTCTTTGTCCTGCACCATAACGGGCTGCGCGCCGATTCTTCGTCGAATGATCAAGGCGATGTGTGAACGTATGGGCGTCCATTCCCCCTATGCTTTTGTGCTTAAAAGTCCTTTCACACGGCAACATGACTGATATTGTCTCCTCCTGCCTGTGGAGCGAGACCCTTATGTTTCGACCCTCAGGCCTTGAGCTTGCCCAGGAAGCTTCGAAAACTCCAAACGTCTCAGGTTGATATCAGCTGACTTATATTGGACTGCTCTGGCTTTTTCCTGAAGAGCTCGCCTCGATGGCTGAGCGAGAAGATGACGGTTATCTAGCAAGGTACTCGCCAATAGTTGCCGATCTGGGTCGGGGTGGAGCTGACTTTATGATTCCCCGGTAGCTCGAGCTCCAACAATGGGCTTTCTGTGAATGGAGAGGACTCGCGGCGACCGTCTGCGATTTCTTTTCAAATACAAGCATTCGCACCACGGTCGTCTATCATATCCGTTGCGTCGACGCGCCATACCGGCAGTTTCTCATCTGTCTTCACGAGTCCAAGCGTCGCTCCTCCCATCTTAACTTTTCCGAGCGTTCCACAACCTGTTTTGTCGTCCCGGCGTGCTGGCGATGTGCATGCGAGAGGACCGTCGCCTGCATGGGGTGCCTCACCACGAGCTGCCGCGCCCACCGCTTTCTTGAACTTGCCTTCAAGTCCTATCCGCAAAGCATCCGTTACCTTCGCCGACGAACGCAGACCCAGTCTTCCGATATCTATCCCGGCATCGTCTGTCGGTGGCTTCAGTCGGCGTGGAAGTGGCATCGAGGCGACGTTCGACCTCTCGAGATCCGAGCCTGGTCCTAGTCATCAGCCATGGGACCTGAGCGTCGAAGACATCTTTGGGGGCGGAGGGTTCATGTTGGGCGGCTATTCTGCGCCGGCTGGCTGCATGTCAGAGCTAGTGAAGTCATCTCAGGTTGAAGAAACGTCTCAAGGTCGAGACCCCTTCCTGTCGATGGTCGAAGCCGATGATCCTGCATACGCGGCTGGCAAAGTTGCATGGTCCATACGCTTGAAGACAACGGTCGACACCGACCTGTCATTTGGCCGTTCTGCTGCCATATGGACGTGCCCACTATTGGGTGACTTTAGGGTCAGTCAGCCGTATAAGGAAGGACGCAGTGGACCGTCCATCTACGTCACCACACTTTCCTTGGCTGGCAGTGATTCTGCTCTTCCGACTGTCCGCGTGCGCATGGACGTGGGCAAAGAAACCGCCATCTATCTTCAACAAACGCTGTCGGAGTTCGAGACAACAACCAAGTCAATGGACACGCTTGAGACCAGGATTCTGCTAGCAACACGCACTCTTCATGAAGAAGCATACATTCGAAAGCAAAGGGAGGAACTCACCCGTCGTGCTACCGCTGCTGTCGGCGATCTCTCTGCTATTCACCGCTCCGACGAGACGCAAATGAATCGACCACGATTCGCAAAGCGGTCTTCTTCTATAAGCCGGTTGGCACAGACTTTGACAGGACACCATATACGCCAGCCTCGTCCCCAGCAGCCCAACATCATGGAGTTCGTTAAACGCGCATTCGGCTTCAAGCGACCGATCGACCCACAATGTCGCTGCTCACTTTCCCCACCAATTCTATCACCGGTCCTCTTCCAGTCTTCTGTACGTACCGTTGCTGATACAAAGCAGACAGATGAAAGTCCCACTTTTACCATGTTGATGGATGTCGGGCCCGAAGACGTATGCATGGTCGTCCCGATTGATGGTGGGAAGAGCGACAACAGCGATGTATTTCAAGCGTCACCCAAACCCATGGAATCGACTGCCCGAGAGGTGCCCCATCGAGTGACGCGATTGAACCCAGGACGTCTTCTCATTTGTTACGTGCCATGGGTAATCACCTCATCGGTCCCCATGTCGCCTGCCCAAGAACTGCGTCATCAAGGCTTTAACGAGGACTTGGCAGCTTTGTACGCAAAGTTTCGTTCATACCGAATCCTGGCACGGCCAATGGAGGCGAGTGAAACGTCTCGCAGCTACCAGTCGCCCCGAGGCTTTCGACCTGGCCACGGGACACCCCTTCAGCTCATTGGCTTTTGCGAGAGCCCTCTTCAAGGCGTCGAATTCGTTCCAGAGACATTGCGAGCAGTGGGTATATGCGAGATGAAAGATGACCAGGGCGTTTGGTATCCAAGTCCAGACGAATGGAAAAACATGGTTGTCACGTCTGGAGGCCGGGAGGTGATGCATCTCATCTGGGCGGGTTGCGTAGCATTGTCGGGTTTGGGAAGGATCTGATGTAGAGCAGCGGAAGAGGTCTTCCTGGTTTATTCTGTATTTGACTTTAACTGATACTATGAATTCAATTTTCAGCTTGAGGCCAAGGCCAGACGAGACTTCATGCCCGATTTTGTACAAACACCTTCAGTGTCATGCCCAGAATCGCGAACCATCCTCCGTCCTGAGCGTTCCAATTTGACCAATGTACAGATGCAATGAACCTATCAAGCTTCATCGGCGAGGAACTCTCCAACCTCCTTGACGTAAAGATCGGTCTGCTCGACCTGGGGCATGTGTGACGACTCCGGGAACTTGAAGTACTTCTTCACGGTCGTGATGTTGTCCAGGAAGGGCTTGACCACGATGTCATCGGCAGGGTCATACTTGCCATGGCATACCATGGTGGGCACGTTGATTTCATGAAGACGGTCAATGACGGACCAGCCTTTGAGATTGCCGGTGGGGTCGGTGTCAACGGGTCCGAACCTGGACCGAATACTTATCAGCTGGGTCCAGCGCATAAGACATGCAGCCGTTACATGGCGTCGTTGACGACGTGATTTTTCCCGAGATACTCGTACGTGATCTTGACACACTCGGGAAGGGGGCGAACGCGACAGCCATGGTGAGAATCAAACCACTCAGAGAGCTCCTCGTACTCTGGAGTGTCCGTCGTGCCCTCTGTTTCGTGCTTCTCCAGCTTGGCGCCACCGTCGTCTGGCATCTGAGCACGCAGGCGCTTGCAGGATTCAGCCCACAAGTGCGTGGCAGGCAGAGTGCAGGCAAGGACGAGCTTCTTCAATCCCTTGGGCTTGCCGACCGCATGATCGGATCCAAGCATTCCTCCCCAGGAGTTGCCGAGGAGAGAGTAGTTATCCTGGATGCCCAGCTTGTTGAGAATGTTGTTGAGCTCCTCCTTGAAGAGCTCAACGCTCCAGAACTCCTTGTCCTTATCGAGCAGATGGGTTGATTCGCCGCATCCCAGCTGGTCGTAGAAGATGACTGGAATGTTGTACCTGTCTTGATGGTCAGATCGATCATAGCGCACAAGGAGGTAGCACACTTTTCGGTTATCCCCGCGATGGGCAGCAAGTACCTATACGTGGCACCAGGTCCCCCATGAAGCACGACCAAGGGAGGATAAGGAGAATTCTCGAGATCACCAAAGATCTCGTAGTGCGTCTCCCAATCGCGAAACGGAACCTTGCCAGTACGAGTAGACGGTATGTTCGCCATGCGAAACAGAGGGTACTTCAGGACGAGGACGAGGAGTTCAAAGAAGGTGGACTATAACAAGCCGTCCAAAGATTGACGGGTTATGACCGTTATGACCAATTCGCTGTCGATTTGCACTGGATGACTCCTGGACCCACGGATTGCGGGGTGGGCTCGGTTTAAGGGCGGGTGCATGCTGTTCACAGCGCGACGCGACCGTGATTCCCACGACGACGACGAGGTGATGCAAGTTCACCGTCCCCGTCCACCTGTCTATCGATCAGAAGTATCAGTAGGAGTTCCCTAATTCGCGGCATTTCCAGATAACGGCGACTGGCCAGTGAGCGACCTTGTGTCGCCGGCTCATGGCGTCTGCCGGCGGCCAGCCCAATTCGATCCAATCATACGCTTGGCATGACGAGTTCTATATCGGTCCACCTTCCCAAGCTGTTGACATAGCCAGTTTCCTCTCAGCTGCTCTGAATGCGTCACATAAGGATTTAGATGAGCAGGCCGGGGCTGTAGAGGCACAGGAGGGGTTGGCGAAAGCGTGCAGGTGCGTAATGCTACCTTCCCGTCAGCCGCCTCAAGCTCACGCCAACGACAGTGTCGACAATCTCAAAGAAGAACTGGATCAGTTGCTCGCCATTCCCGAAGTGTTCAGCTATATCAAACGGCGCCATACTCTGGCTGCTCAACGTGTCTTTGAACTAGCGCAGGGAAACACGGACGAACCCGATGCATGGAAGGCACGAGGCAAGAGCCTCAAGCGCCAGCGATCGGAAGAGGGTGAAGATACGGAGAATGCAGTGCTATCGCCCAGAGCGACAGGTGCATATCCAAATTCTATGAACATGGGTGCGATAGTTGACATTGTGACAGATGTGCTGCCCGAGGCAGCCTATGCACGGGATGAGCTGGAGGGGTTGAATCTTCATATGAACGCAAGGTGCCTTCCCCTTGTCGTGTTCAGGCCTTACATCTTCCTGACTTGATAAACTAGTCTATCTCCTCAGGCACAATTCTTTATTCGCCGACCCCGCATAACAGATCAAAATAGTCTGCAGTCCGTCATGGATCGCACGGTGCGTCTTGTACTCCGTCTTGGTTATAGCAGCACTTACACATCCCATAGATGCAGCCAATAGGACTGCCTGATGAAAGGGAAATCGACGATGATTCGGATGAGCCCGACGTGGTTCTCAGCATCTCAGTCTACACCGCACACTCTGTTTGGCCCAACGGTCTGCGCGTCTCTTCGAAGCATGATCTGCTCGCGAGCAACACGCTTGCAGACCTGATGCGAGCCATACCGTGTCAAAGTGCTGCCATTCCGCACGCCTCGAAGCGCATATATCCCGACATCGACCAACTGGACCGCGCCTGCATCGGCATGGAGGATGTGGTATATGGGCACCATCCGCAGGACCAGGAAGGCATTTCAAAGCTGCTGTCGTACCTCAATACCAAGAAGCCGTCTGGCTTGAGCCTGAGACCGAGTGCCGTTGAGCTGGAGAATGTGCGCTTGGGAAGCCTGTCGTTACGCATGAATTATCCTTATTGGATCTTTCACGCTGGGATGTGTGAGCACATCTGGACCATTGATGGCGTACAGTGAGTTCAACCCTTATGGTGGTATGCGGTCAATTGACCAACCCTCTTTCAGCTTGCACGACAAATCAGATCCTGATCAAGGGACATACCCACTTACCACGTTCCTTCCTGGAAGTAACGCACCGAATTGTGGGGTTTGCAAGACACTACCGGCCGTTATCACGGTGAGCGGTGATATCAGATTAGGCGAAAGCCCGTGTCTTGTTTGCAAGTCTTGCTGGGAGATCCTTGGTTGGCCAAGAGGCGGTGAGGAGATTGAAGTCATGCGCCTTATCGGGCCAAGAACCCCCATTGTGACGAGCGATCATGACTGATGGGGTATACTGCATTATATTCTATAGTAATGGCAAGATGGGAGCCTTCTAGATCTATTCACGAAATGTCTAGATCATCTAGATGAGGCTGCTGGACTCGAGTAGGAGTACAATGTTGTGGACAATCTCCGGCACGGTCTGCTTGGAAATATCGACGACGAGGTCAGCATCAGTAGGAGCCTCATATGGGTCGTCTGTGCACATGATCAGCTCATGCGAGGGCTGTACAGTAGTCGGTGCTCACCGATGCCAGTGAAACCCTTAATCTCCCCCTTCCTCGCCTTCGCGTAATTGCCCTTCCTATCGTGCTTCTCGCAGTACTCCAGTGGCGTTGCGACGTAGATGAGGAAGAAGTTGGCGCCGGACCCGCCAGTGCTCATGATAGTGTCCCGGGCAGCCTTGCGCGAGTCGGCGTACGGCGCGATGGGGGCAGCAATGACAGCAGCACCTGATCGAGTGAGCTCTGCGGAGACGAAGCCTATGCGCTGGATGTTCTTGTGCCTGTCCTCCCGTGAGAAGCCCAGTTCGGACGACAGCTCGGAGCGGACCGTCTCTCCGAGGAGAAGGGAAACGCTTCGACCACCCTGCTGGTTGAGTACCGTCTGCAATGCGCGAGCGATGGTATCACGCCCGGAGTTGTACAGGCCGGTGAGGAAGAGCACGAAGCCTTGCTTGTCACGCGGAGGGTAGCTCTCACGGAGTACCTTGACAACAGAGTCGTACGAGAACCAGTCGGGGATGGGAGCGCCCGTGCGGAGACGCTTGCGGAGCTCTGTACCAGAGATGTCGAGTGTCTGGGTACCGGCCACGACCTCGTCCACCGGTTGGTACTCATCCAGCGACGGCACGTACGTCATCATCTGGAAGGGAACCATCTCGATATGCAGTTCGTCCTGGAACTTGGTAACGAGGTCTTGTGCATCGTACGGCCCATAGAAGTCTTTGCCTTGGCTGTTCTTGCCCGGTCCAGCGTGGTCACGTCCAACGATGAAGTGCGTCGCACCAAAATTCTTGCGGATGATTGCATGCCAGACGGCCTCGCGAGGACCTGCCATGCGCATGGCGAGCGGCAACAAGGCGAGATGCGCCATGCCGTTGGGGTAGCGGGGAAGGATGGACTGGTAGACGCGGACGCGGGTGTAGTGATCGACGTCGCCGGGCTTGGTCATACCGACGACGGGGTGGATGAGGACGTTCGCTTGACGCAAGCGAGCAGCACGGACGGTGAGCTCGCGGTGAGCACGATGCATCGGGTTGCGCGTCTGGAACGCAACGACCTTGCGCCATGCCAGCTTGTTGAAGTGTGCGCGGAGCTCGGAAGGGGTGTCTGGCGCATCTATTAGCAGATGGAAAGGGAGACAAGGGTAGGCGATGCGTACATCGGAGCGCGACATAGTCGAAATAGGTGGGTAGCTTGATCGCCTGCACCTTGCCACCGACATAGTACTCCTTCGAGCGATCGTACAGGTGCTTGACGGCAGGATGCGCCAGATCATCAGCGCCGAAGACGTTGATCGCTTCATGCTTCTTGTCATAGGCGTAGATGTCCTCCACGATCAGGATGGCAAGGACCGACTCGTCGCGCGGATCCCTGAGCGAAATGCGGGCATTCGGTACTATGCCCTGCTCCTTGACCTCAGCCGCGGAGACGTCGAGCGTGATGGGCATGGGGAAGAGTGTTCCATCAGCGAGGCGCAAGGTGTCGACAACACTCTTGTAGTCCTTCTGGTTCATGAATCCCTCGAGCGGGCTGAAGCCGCCGTTCAGGATGAGCTCGAGATCACATATTTGACGCTGGCTCTGCGTCAGACCAATCGAAGGTTAAATCAAGGATTCGGCGCACGTCGGTCAAAAGAATCTCCTTCAAGGTTTGGGACTCGAGCAACAACTTCTCCCTAATAGGTTCATCGCGGGCGATGAGGTCCTGAACAACGCATTAATTAACGTTGTAAACGTAAGCGTCACGTTTCACGTGTCGGTGGCCGCTCACCTTCAGAACACCGCCGTGCGGGGCATTGTTGATGGGCTTGATCTGAGCAAGGGACATTTTTACGCGATCCGAGCTGTCTATGTCGCGATCCAAGCCGGTGAATATGCCTTCCTAAGCCCTTTATACCGTCCGGTTTGCTGTATCGTGTCGTGAAACGAACACATTTTTTCTATTAGAGTGACGAGCTGGAACGGCCGGGGAACTGGTAAATTGCGTGCTTACAGCTTGCGTGCTCGGCCTTGCACCCTGACTGCCGGCCGGCGCGTAATGGACTCCTCAGTGGCGGTGTGCAATTGGGATCATGTGACCGTGACGGGACTTCTTGCAGGCGCGTTTCACCTTGTGCCCTCTTGTTCCTCATCGACTGCATACAGCTGCCTCCGAACGCAACCAAGGCGCTTGTGCATGTGCATTGAATACTCAGTGGATGCACGACTCTGCTATTGCTGCATGGCTCTGCCTCGGGCGTGATAGCCCTACTGTGATGGCACATCGCCTTGTTGCCACATTTTCAGTGGCGCAGCAGTTCTGATTGGAAGCACGTGTCCATCTCTGCGGCAGACCCGGCTTGAACCGAAGCGGCTGCGCGAGGGTGTGATTTGAAAGGACATCTTGTCTTCTGGATGGCAGACTACAGTACCCTTATCGCTACGACGACGTCGCCATCTTTCACGGATCCAGCTCTTGCCCTCCCCTCCTTGTTGCACCCTCGTTTTTGAACAGTCACGCTCTCTCCCTCTTCGTCGACCCCATTTTCCAAGGCGGCGGACGCACTTTGGTAGCTCTTTAATTGCGCGATGCCCCACGACAGCCTCTCGTTCTTTCTGCCACCGCGTCCCTCTACCGCTCATAACGGCTCCAGTCATTGAGTTCAGAGCATTTCTGGCTCATATCCGCACGAACGAGACGGGAACGGGAACGTCAACAGGTCAGGCTCCATATTTTACGTTCTACATAACATTCTAACGTGCACCAACAAGCAGTTGCGTGACATGCATGACCCAATCGATGGCCACTCGCCAGTCGGTGGTCAGTCGACACCCTCATCCGCGCAAGCTCATACAATGAGCAGTCCGCCACCGGACCCTTCTCTTCCATCTGAGGATGCATCGCCTCGTCCTGCCAAGAAACGTAAAGTGGACAGCAATGGTAAGGTGATCTCTTACTTCCCATCACCGCCTCTGATCCGCCCAACAGACGATAGATCTGCCGCACAAGCTAGAGAAAACCTCAGTCCTTCTGTACCGCATGGTGAGTGATCACAGAGCTTGGTCCCCTTCTCTGCTCTCATGCGTCGTAATTGAACTTTCAGTTCCCAAGCAAGACGACAAGTCAGAATACTGCGTTCTGGCTCATCACCGATCCACTCAACAGCTGCTCGACCAGAACCAGGTGGCATTTGGCGTGCAGTGGGAACTGGCACGCTTGCTATCCAGTCGCACAATCCCATGGAGCCACCTGGGTGATACCAAGAATGCTTCCATCGACATCACGGCGCTCAGCGGCTCGTGCGCCGACAATGCACCCAAGCTTCTCAGTTACCTGTCGAAATCGGATCAATCAAACCCACGTCTCAGCCCGTGGGACACTTCCAAGAATCCTGCCTTCGCCCTGGAGAACAGCTTCAGGTTCCCCTGGTCTGAATTGGACGTAGAGCAGAAAGCCATGGGATCCCCCACCCACGAAGGTCTTGGCTGCGTCGAGCCGAACTCAGCTGTCTACCACGGCAAAGTTCACTTTGTAGTCTCCGTTCTGTGGAAGACGGATCATTCGAATCCTGTGATACATCTCGAACGCCCAGAACTTGGCGCGTCTACTAGGTTTGCCCGTCGTTTCGGGTCCCGAAGATTCATCCGGATGAAGAACATTTTTCATCAAGATCGTTCCCCAGCAGCAAAAGCGATGATGTCATTTTATCTCAAGGGTTTCGTCTTCATGGGTCGCGTGTATCGCGCATTCTGCGAAAAGGACGGAACTGTACATCTCGTAGAGACCAATGAGGCTTTCGATGGCCGAAAACCCGACAAGGACCAAGGAGATTATTTACGCATGTCGCTCTTACGATTCCTGGAATGGCATAATCCCATGCTGCTGAACAACGATCAGGTACGCTGTCTGATCGACGTGTGGTGTTTCACTCATGGTTATGTCAGTTCATGACGAAATGGGCGTCACGCTTTTCTTTAGGTTTATCCACGGTATGCTTTGTTTCCCTTACGTGGACCAGAACTAAGTCGGAAAGTAGACTGTGCCCGGCGTTCGTATCCGGCTCAACAACGTTCATTTTATTGACGATGAAAGTGAGAGGAAAAATTGGGTTGCTTACCTGTATTGACAGTTCTGTAGTCTCGACGGCACACACTGGACCGAGAGAGCCAGCCAGCCATCACCAGTTGACTGACGGCTGCGGATTTCTCAACGGGACAGCTATGCGACTTGTCGCGCAGCAAATGGGTTGGGGGAAGACACCGGCAGCGGTACAGGCTCGCTTCGGCGGTTGTAAAGGGATGTTTGCCCTTCGTATGGATCCCCACAAAGGGTTCGATTTCGATGGCGAACCGGCAATATGGATACGTGACTCCCAGGTGAAGATCAAGTACAATGCAAATCACTGGGATCCGGCCATGCTCATTGTCGACGTGGTCAAACCGCCTCGCCTCCGGTCACCTGCTCGACTCTCCGCAGAGACGATCGTGGTTCTGGCCGACAGGGGTGTCCAACCCTCTGTTTTACTTACATACTTGCGGGAAGGGGTATCAGAGCAAGTCCGAGATTTTTTTGACTTCGAAAATAAGACGCCATTTCGCCTATGGCTCACGATATCTCATGAAGGGGGAGTTATTGGAGCCCGTATGAAGCGTGCTGCTGCAGGGGCGGCCCGAGCTCAAGGCCTTGGTGTCGAAGATAGGGATGAACATGTGCTGCTGGACGATGAGGAGGTTGACGTAACGGAGGATCGGTCAGCTCCCTGGTGGTATGAAATTCGTCATGCTGCAGTACTTCCTATCGTTCTGCTGACGTTCACCGTAGGCGCGACGAGATTAGTGGTTGTCCGAGCACCATAGAAGAGAGCGCTCTCTCCGTCATCGACTCTGGTTTCACTCTACAGGACTCTTCATATCTTCGTCGGAAAGTCCAGCGTCTCCTGGAACAGCGTATGACGTCCGTCGTGTCAAGACATAAACTTCGTGCTCCCAACTCTGCTGAAGGATTCGCAATACCTTGTGAGTCGTCAGCGGTCAATCATGTAGGGAGGAAGTGACACTGTTCAGGTCCGCTATCCGGGGATATCTTAAAGCCAGGTCAAGTCTGTCTTCATATGTCCCGTCCCGTAATCGATCCCCGAACGGGATTGGAAATACATGTTATCACCGGTCCTGTTCTTCTCGGTACGCATCAGCACGCCTGCCTGCCGTGCCTGCCGCTGGTCAATGCTGATTTGTCTAGGGCGGCACCCTTACAAACTTCCTTCGGATTTTCAATTGGTTGAAGCCGTCAATCGTCCTGAGGTCGGCTAGGATTGAGTTTGGCATGAGACAAGCGCTGAATCTGTTTCGCAGCTCCAACCCTGGCCAGACGTCATAATCACGAGCGTTGACACTTCTCAGCCCAGGTCCCTATTGTCCAAGCTGGCTGGGGGAGGTGAGTGCCTCCTGAGAGCACCTGGACTGGGCCTGACTGTCTCTAGATTACGATGGAGGTATATTGACTGCGCATTGGCGGGATCGTCGTACTGAGCAACCGGCAGATATCGTCTCAATATTCTGGGATGCAAACCTAATCAAGGACTTTCAAAATGCGTCCGACGAGTTCTTAGTACCTCCCCCCTGTGTCGAAGACTTCTTCGAGTGCTCCACTGCAACCGTGCAAGAATTCCTTGAAAAAGCACCGAAATCTCGGGAGCAGCGAGAAAGAAAGGTGCAAGAATGTCTTCTGGCATCTCTTGGAACCCCTGGTCCAGGCATGTGGTCCGTGGTACGTGTGCTCATTAGAATCCCCCGATTTCACTGATCTCATGCCGCGCAAGTTTCACGATCAAGCAGTTTACCGGTGGGGTTTGAGCGACGAAAGAGCAGTTATCCTTGCACATATGTAAGCAAGCCCTTCACTCGGAACACATAACCGGGGAACTGAGAGCTGTGCATCAGGTTCACTACCTCCCTCGATGGGGCTAAGTCTGGTAAACGGATCGAAGCAGACATCGCAGAGGTGTTCCGGCAAGAGCTGTCTTTCTATCCCCCCGAATGGAAGATGGCGCAAGAGAAGCTGAAGAAAGGTTTCCGAGCTCATCCCGGCAAGCGGCAGCAAATAGAGCAGCCCGACTTCGTTATGGAGAAGTTGAGGTTAGAAGGGCAAAAATTGGTGGGTAAGCCGACACGTGCGTGGCACAGATTCTGATATTAGTTCAGTTCAAGGAACATCTCGGGCTCTACCTCGACAAATGCAAGGAAATGAAGTCGGCCGAAGATGATGATCTTGTTGAGCCATGGAAGATCGCCGAGAGGCTGGGTGACGAGTTCGGGCCCGATTTCAAGGATCTAGTAGAGAAGGTATAACGGTTTGCTGCAGAAGACAAAACAGGTGCTCACACACGCTGCAGGAGGTCAAAGCGATCGCGAAGCACGTCAATGCGATGCGCAAGAAGCACCGCACCGCTCTCCAACCGCGCAAGAGCAACAAGGGGAGCGCGGAGCACCAGTTCGCGACGATGCACATTACAGATCGGCAGGACGTGCTCCGCGCACTCTCTGCCGAGTTCGCCGCCGGCCCGCCCGAGGACGAGGTCCTCTTCCTGACGCGCTTCGGTCTGCTTGACCGGGTGCGCGCGAGCGCCGCTTACCACATCGACTGGGAGCTTGACACGAAGGCGAAGGGTTCGTCGAACCGCGGCACCGACTTTCCGTTCAATGTCGCCATGCGCGCGCTGTGCGATATCAAGGCGCGCGCGCGCGGGACAGGGCACAAGACGCTCAGGCAGGAGTTTTACGATGGCATGGTGCTCCATAAGCAGGCGGAGAAGCTGGCGGGTCCGAAGTAGTGGGCGGCGGTCGAGATCACGACCCCAACATCTCCAGCTCCGTGCCTTATTTCCTGCTACTCATTTCCATGATGTGTTTACTCATTAGATCTGATCTCTGAGGATCCTCCACAAGCAGCCCTGTCCTTAATACCTGGTTGAACCTTTCCCCTTAACTCGGTAGTACCGCACATTACTGCTTCCTCACCACTCCTTCAAATAACACCTTCACTCCTTAGATCTGATCTCTGAGGATCCTCCACACTCTTACAAGAGCATAGCCCAGTCATTAGTATCTCCTCGAAACTTCCCTTCACCGCAAGTGGCACATGATCTTCATCTTCAAAATACCGTCATATGTACAGTACACGCAGTGCGACGCTCTCTACTTTATTGGGCCGATCCCCATTCCCCCAGGGACGCCACGTCCATCCCTCTGCCCCGGCTGCGGGAGACGCCGGTCCCTGGCCCTCCTGTCCACGCATCGGAGGAGGGGGCGACAGCGGAGGCATCGGCGCCGCCAGTGTTCGGATGTTTGTTGTTGCCGCTCGGTGTGGGAGGTTTTGCGGGTCACGCGAGGCACGGGCTTGGCGATCAGCGATCCGGCGAGTGTAGGAGGGTCAGGATCGCTGGAAGAGCCTTCGTTGATAGCCGCCTGGACAGCCAGATCGGCGTCATTCGGTTCGGCATATTTATGGGCCGGTCGATACCTCAGTACTGCGATACTGTAACCCATTTTATAACAATCGGCTATGATGATGCCAGCGCACAACAAACAAACGTGTCACGAATGAGCCGGTAGGAGCGGAATGGCAGGCGAGATTACTCTCTGTCGGTGCAAGGAGCGTCGGTGAGGATCGGGCCTATTGTGCGCTTGGCGGCGCCCCTCAGTGCTTATGCGGTAGGCAAGGTGTGCGGCCCTTCGAGGTACAATTCGCATAGGTGATGGACGGAAACAGGATGCGACGGGTGTAGTGCAGGTGCAGAGACAGATGAAGATCTACTCCCCGAGCAGTAGGAAGCGAAACAACGCCGTAATAGCGCGACCGGTTGGCCAGGCACTGGAATGATGCGCCGCCACCACGGGGCGTCCGGTTACGCTTACGTGAGCGTTGCGTTCCGCCCCGGGGGAGACGAGAGCGAGCCTGACGTAAACGGCAACTCCCCACCCCGTTTCGGTCTTATAAGAGCGCCGATCTTCGCGGGCGCATGCGAGCTCGAGACAATATTATTGAATTTGTACTGGTACCGCGCGTTTGTTCAATGGACTATTATTGCCGCCAGCATTATTCGCCCCATAGCGGGATCAAACCTGTGTGGAATGGAATGGACGGAATGAGCGGAATGACATTTATATTTTTCTGGTTCCGTGCGTTCCATGCCGTTGCCGGAATGCGGCCGAGTGAGGGTTGGCCGGGGCCTTGTGCGGGGGTCCGTTCGCTCGCGGTCTGTTGCGGCATTGCTCTCTCTGGGGCCCATGTGCATGTAACACATACACCGGATTCTTGCGACACGCACCTGCACGCACCTTCTTCTGGGAAGCACCGTCGCGCTCGAGAGGGAGAGAAGGAGCAGTGAACGCCACACCGCCCCGTTATCGGCTTTTCTCCTCCCACCACCCTCACCGTACACTCAACCCAACCCTCCCTCCCTTACTCCGGGCGGTCTACACACACACACCAACACACGCACACTCAACGCCTCCCAGTCCCTTCAAGGACCGCCCACGCTCGCTACCCTTTTCTGCACACACTGCTCTTGATCTAATACACCAACATCATCAGCCATGTCCACCCCCTCCTCGTCCTCCTCCCGAGCGCCCAAGCCGCACTCCTCCATGTCCATCCCCGACACGCCCCCGCACACGCCCACCCGCTTCCACATCCCCTACGGGCCCGACGAGCGAGCCTCATTCCTGCCCCCGGCAGCCGCGTTCGCAGCCCAGCCGCAGCAGCTAATGACCCCTCCGCTCACCCCGCCAAACCCGCAGTATATCCCCACCCCCGCCGCTTCCCGCGCCAGCTCCCCACCGCCGACGCTCTCAGTCCCCGTACCCAGCGCACAGCAGCCACCACGCTCCCGCATCTCCGCGACACTCTCACGCACAGCGAGCTTCGCCTCCCTCGCCTCGGTCTCCACATCTCTCGCAGCCCTCCCGCTGCCAGTGACGAAGGCCTCCCTCCCCCTCCCCCTCTCAAAGCGTCACCGTCGACTCACAGCCCTGCTCGTGTCGGCGACGCTCCTCCTCTGCGCCCTCGCCTACTCCCTCCTAGCACTGCGAAACTCTGCCTCCCTCCACCTCCTCCCGCTCGACATCGGCCTCCTCGGCCACTCCCCCTCCTCCCCCGCCACATCAGGAGTAGCAGCCACCCTCCCCTACGCATACAACAAGCACGGCCGGCCGAAGCCCGCAGCCGTGCTCGCCCCGCTCGTGCTCTCCCCAGAGCAGGAGCTCGCCGCACTGGTGGCGCACCTCGCGAGCGTGTTGGACACCAACTCCCTCCCAGCGGAGATCGACCCGAGCAAGCCGATCGACCCAGATTATTTGCTTGGGTTTGACACGCGGGGTCCGGATAGGGAGACGGTGGATGCGAAAGTCCAGGATATGGTCACGGAGACGTGGATCTCCAGCCCAGTGGTCGTGTTCACAAAAGTGCGTTCTCTGCTGCTTCATTGTTGAGACTCATGCTAATGCTCTCATAGGAGGGCCCCCGCTCACGCGAAGTCATCAACATCCTTTCCTCGTACGGGCTGACCCCTGCCCCACTCGAGATCCCACTGGACGACAACCGGCCCGACGCACGGCTGTTACGGAAAGCGCTCGCGCGCCTGACGGCAGGCTCGCTCCCCACCTCAGCCTCGGCGGACGAGGTCTCCCTGCCCTTGCTGTTGCTCGCTGGTCAGCCGGTGCACAGGACTGTGAGCCACCTGCACCAGAATGGCGAGCTCAGAGGACTGTTGCGCGAGGCCGGGGTGCGGGTGGGGAAGAACCCGCTCAAGAGCGGGGGAAGGGGGATGAGGAGGCGCATGTCTGCTGCTGATGAGCTCGATTGAGCGACTCGGCGACAGCAAGGGTGTATGTTAGCGCACGCAGAGGCGCACGGACGGGCGACGGGCGACGAAAACGGGATGACGACGGCAGACAGCACCACAACACAACAACAACCTTCACAACACAACAGGACCAACTTGCATTTCGCTCATTTTTGGCAGCATACACACACTCGTTTTTTTACAACCTCTACAACTTCCATTCCATTCCATTCAAGGTCATCCAGGCGCTCTTGATACCCTTCAAACCCCAACTTGCTCGAATATATTATCTATTCGTCTGTCGGCTCATTCTCCTTCTCCTTCGCCGCCCTTCCCTTCCCCTCCTTTCCTCCCGCCGCAACAAGACACAGTACATTACACCTTACAGCTCACAACCGGACTACTGTCAATCTTCTTCCTTTTACACTTTTTACACTTTTCATTAAAGTATTTAACTTGTGGGGCCGCTTCTGCCGCTTGGCGGGAAATATAAGAGCCTGTTGTGTGTAGTTTTCTTCCACGGAAATGGTATCACAATTACAACAATCCGCAATGCCCTTGTGCAAGATGAAAAGGAAGAAAGTGTTCCCTCGTCTCTTGTTGCTATGTGTTTCGGAGGAGTGTTCCAGAAAGCTTCTGCCCGGACTGGCCGGCGGCACACCTCCCCGAGAAAGCACGGCAGAAGCCCGACGGCGTCGGACATACTGTACGTACGTGATGGGCTAGGCACAAACGTGCTGCTGCACAACCCGGCGGGTCGGTTGTGTTTCACGCTAAGAAGAGGCCTGTTTGGTTCCCTTGGTCGTACCGTACTGTACAGGGGGAGGTTGCTAAGTACAAGAGTACTAAGTATGAAGTAATGTATTGAAGCACGCCGAACAGCACGGAATGTAGCACGCAGAACGCGTGTGTTTGGCTGTGCGCTTCCGGTACCAGGTGGCATCGCCGATCATGCCGTTCTCGCAGCTCACCTCCGAGATGACGTGCCCAAGTCAGGAGGTGGGAAAGCGGCACCTCGCCTTCCCCGGGCAGGCCGACGATCTCGCATCCCGGCGGACGACAGGAGCCACGCACGGTTCCCGAGAAATAGGCTGTGCCGTCATCATCTGATGTCGGGATTGTTGCGGTGGCGACTGCGCTGATTGTCTCCTGATGCCGAGAGGGATGATACTGGCCGGAATTGGGAGTGTTCCCTGAGAGCTGTGGAGCGAGAGGGGCGACTGCGCACATCTGTGTGGTAGGTGTGCGGTCGCGTACCAAGCACTGCGGGAACGACGAGAATAGGTAAGGGTTGATCCTGCAAAGGGGGACACGGGAGGTACCGCATCGTCGGGCATTTCCAGTCGTCTGCAACGTGTCGTCATTCTAGCAGACACCAGTGACATGCGGTAAGAGCCGAATACTGATACGATCTCCTAATCCTCGTCCTCGTATGCCTCGAAGCGCTTCAGCCGCTCGCCCTTGTGCGACGCCTCGTCATCCACGACCCAGCCTGTCTGCAGCTGGCAGTCACGCAACGAGGCGTTCTTCCCTATGCGACAGCTCGAGCTGATGATGCAGTTCTCAATTTTCGCGCTGTTGCAAATGGTCAACGGAGGCACACGTGTGTAAGGAAATGCGCCTACCCGTCGTGGACTTCAACGTGGTCCATCAGCACAGAGCCCGACATCCGCACGTTCTTGCCAATGATACAGTGCTTGCCGATCACACACTTCTTCACCGTCGTCCTCTCAGCGATCCGCGTCGACGCGCCAACCAATGAGTCGGGTGAAACCTGTGCCTTCGGGTCAATGCCCTCGCCGGTCACCGGTGCAGTTGCGGTGGTCCGCAGACATTGCCGATTTAGCTCGAAATACGTGCCCAACGTGTTCGCTCGTGCCGCATAGCCGTCTTTCAGCCTGTGCACCAGCACGTTGCATCGGATCGGATAGTCGGATGGCGCCTCTTCGGGTTCGTCTGCAATCTGGCTCGCAGCGACCGAGTCTACGGCAGGAGTCGAGGCGCCTGAGCGAGGATAGAATGGTGTGGATACAATGGACTTGTGTATAGGTTGCTCCCGTGATAGACGCGGTTTTTGCGCTGGGGAAGGCGTGTAGGTGGTCGAATGCTCAAGTGCGAGCTCTTGCAGGTTAGCGTTAGGGTTGATGACTAATGCCACGAGTCAGCCTCGCTCAGCAATGAACGCCGGAAATGCGTACTCGGACCATACTTCTGTCTTCGCCGTGGCTGGTATTGCAATTTACAGAGAAAGGGGACGAGCTGCTCCCTTACGGAGGAAATGTCGTCTTTCTGCTGCAAGAGGTCGAATATTGTTCTTCGGAAAATGTACACGTGTGAGTCCATCAAGCGATTCGTCAGCTGCACCCGCGGATATCTGGACCGCAGTCAGAGAAAGCCGGATCGGCGGAAAGCGCACACACCTCCAGAGCATGTTCATCCGCAGCGCGACATCATCATCCGGGTCGGCATTGTCGTCAACGAATAATAGCGTATTCGACTGCGCGTGCAGCCCCATTAGGGTGGGTATTGGTCCGTCCTTCATTTCCTCCCCAGTCTCGACGAGCAGTGCAGTGATGACGGGATCTTCGACATCCACGCGATGCGCATTAAGCAGTAGGTTGAGTGGTAAGGATGGCGGTGGTACAAAGTCACAGGGCAGTACAACCGCATCTGACTGGACGTTGGTCAGTATTGCTCAGCAATAGCAAGCAGGCACATGCGTACATGAATTCGATCTGCGAACATTCGCAGTAGATCTGCTGCGCCTAGCGACTCTGCCTCCTCATCGTCCACGGACTCCAATTCTACGCGCAAGGATGGCCATGAGGAGTTTGACGATGACAGGTGGTGTTGTATAGCAGCCTTGTGCGACTGTGGTGTGATAAACAGCACGTCTGCGGGACCGTTGTCAGCGGCACGGCTCCGGGAAAGCGGACGCAGCAACGGTGCACACACCAAAGACCCGAGCTTCCTCCAGCCACTGTAGGGTGTATGACACCATAGGTTGGTTCCCTATGGGCAGCAGGGCCTTGTGCACCCCTTTCTCGTCGTCTACTAGAGGGTCCAAGCTATTGTCCTAGGTTACTCCGAGTGTTGCTTGATTTCCGGGACCAGCACTCACTTGTTCCCATACCCAGCTAGGATTACTGCGTGGAATTCCGGCGTCTTAGACGATATCGCGCCATCGTTATTAGGAAAGAGCATTGTACGTCTGACTCAGATGTGTCGTGCAAGTCGCAGTATCTTGATAGATGGGCCTGCAGGTATCTGGTCAGAATGGAAGTTGGTGGACAGTGGTGTCGTCCCCCACATTTGCGCCCCGAGTCAGGGTTCAGATCAGCGGAAGGAAGACCCCTAGAATCCCGGAAACAATTTCGTCTGATGGGCCCGGGCGTCTCTTCTTCCAAAACGTCCACGCGGTTCGCCGTGTTGCATTTCCGAGCGCTGGTTTCTGTGCAGCTTATCCCGAAACCTCTGTGCGGGTGTTCCAACCCAACCTTGTGCTTCCAGATGGACTGCGTGCACTCAGACACGGCCATACTTCACTCTGTGCAGCGGGCATACCCCCTCTGCGCCCGTGCGCGGCAACCTCGTCGGGATTGACTGTGCAGGGGGTGGGGCTGCCGTTCAAGCCGTGTGCTCCACCGTGCGAACCCTGCATCAGCAGAAATAGCCCCGCGAAGTTGATGCAATTACCCCTGTTCTTTCCCGGCAAGGAAGCCAGGGCCATGTGGCATGACGCCGTCAAGGACACGATACCTTGAGTCATACACTCCCCGGGAAACACTTCTTGATGCGACACTTCCCGACGATAGGAAGAAAACGGGTGAAACTCGTCGAAAGCCGGGTTGAAGTGACGCGTACTGCTCTATGGTTGTCTTGGAAATGTGGGAGGAATACTTAAGGCCGTTTCTCAGCGTCAATCGTTCATGGGCTCCCACTTCAGATCCAAGCGAAAGTCCAACAACTCGCGCAAGCCAACCGCATACCAAGCAATACAATGGCACTTTACGCAAGCACTGTATACGCACCAACGGCCTACGGTTCGGCCTATCAGTCCGGCTGGAACGCGGCGACGACCTACCCGGCTGCAGCGGGCACTATGGTCCCTTACAACCCCGCGCCATACCTTGGCACGGTCGAACTTTATAATGCCATGGGCACCTCTCAGTATGTCGGTAGCCGGCGTCCCTGGTCGAACCACCGGCTCAGGTCGACCATCGAGTTCAACGACTGGGATACCACCAACCCATACTGGATGTTCTCCACCTTCGCCCCCCTTCCTTTGTACGATGACCAGGGACGCTACCACGCTACCGCCGCTCACCTGTTTCAGTCGAGGAAGGTAACTTCAGCTCGGTCTACTATGACTGGCTTAGTCGGCTCATGAGAGACTTGTCCCTCCAGTTCTTGGATCCGCGCATGGCCGATCAGGTTAGCGCTTGTCCAACTGCTCGAGCCGCCAAGGATCTCGCAGACTCTTGGCGACCCTACATCAGGCCGGACTGGAGGAGAGTGAACGCACAACTTGTACGCTGGCCGAGTTCGCATCTTGAATAATATTGAAGAGCCGATTCAGATGGAATGGGTGCTTCGCGAGAAGCTCCGGCAGCATCCTCAGTTCCAAGAGCTCTTGCTCAACACAGGCAGGGCGTACCTGCTTAACGTGAGCTCTTCCGGTACTGTTCACAATGCAGTCTTTTGACTTCAATATCTAGACGTCGCGGGACGACAGCTTCTGGGGCATCGGCAGTGGTCGTGGTCGCAACGAGCTCGGAAGGGCTTTGATGAGACTGCGGAAGGAACTCTGAGGAATCCTTACCGTCCACGATGTCCTCTTCACTTGTATGATATCTGATAGCCTGTCTGTACTGTATCGCGGGACTGTATGATTGGATTATTTGCTAATGGATTATGCCTACTTTAACTTCACTTGCTCCTCCAGTCGGCGTACGGTACATCACTCCGAGAGCGCAGTTCGGGACCATACAGCAGTCATAAAAGTACTGGCGCAAGTCCCGAGGTTATTTTATACTTTCGTACAGATATATGTTTTCTGGAGAAGGCCCGCTTGCGGGTTGCAATGCTCTCACCGCTGCATGTGCCATTCGTGCCTCGCCTTCTCCTCATGCACACCGCGTCCAGCGATAGGTCCACTCTAACTGCGACCCCACTTTCACAGCCATCTTTCTTCCCTCAAATCCCGCGGCGTTCGAATAATTGACTGGCTTGTTCCGGGGCCCAAAGACCCGATTAATTTGGGTATAAAACCTGCACAGCTGAAGTCAGAGCGCTCGACACCTTTGCCTCTAAAGTTGGTACAATCGCACCCCCTCTGAGTTCTCCAACATGGTTGCTGACCTTCCTGCGCCAAACCCTGTTCTTAACATCTTCGAAGATCTTCCTGAGGAATATTGGTATGAGCTGACGAGTGTTTCGCCTCACGCTATCGAATACATGGGCAAAGTGTATCCCACCGCCGAGCATCTCTTCCAGGCCTTGAAAGTGAGTTATCTTCTGAGGGCGTTTGCATTCAGTCTCTTAATGCGTAATAGTTTCTGAGCACCCACGCGGATATCAGTGACTACCTCCGCTCCCTTCCAACCCCTCAGGAAGTGCGTGTTGAAGCAGCGAAGCGCTACGAACATCTTCTTCCACAGGGGTTCTACACTGCTGCAGATGGGGCTTATCCACCTGTGACGTAGGACTACAACTAGCTATGTACGCCGTAAGTCCCTTGCGGGCCGGCCCTAATGTTTCCCGTGCCGCCCGCATCGAGACGCGACGCGGGCCCAAAAAAGGAATACTATCGTTTTCTTACTGTTACACTCTCGTGCACTCCTCGCCCTTCGTACCCGAAGGGCTTGACTACGATCGTTACTGTTCCTAGCGGATTCCCCTCTTACCCTTGCGTGAACTGTCGCCCACGACAGTCATCACAAAGTGGACGAGTTGGGAATTCCGCTACGGAATTCTTATCGCC